>PVIA01003353.1:0-21680 GCA_004024845.1 Tonatia bakeri
TTTTTTCTTGATGAGTCTGCTTAAAGGCTTGTCAATTTTGTTTATCTTTTCAAAGAACCAGCTCCTGGATTCATTGATCCTTAGAATTGTGCTTTTAGTCTCTATGTCATTTAATTCTGCTCTGATCTTGGTTATTTCCTTCCTTCTACTTGCTCTGGGCTGTCTTTGTTGTTGTTCCTCTAGTTCTTGTAGACGTAGGTTGTGTGTTTGAAATGTTTCTATCTTTTTTAGGTATGCCTGTATCGCTATGAACTTCCCTCTCAATACTGCCTTTGCTGTGTCCCATAAGTTTTGGGTTGTTGTAAGCAAGATATTTTTTTTTCTAATTAACTCTTTGGTGTTGGTGGCTGGTGCCATTTTTTTTCTTAAAAGATGTCATCACAGTGATTTTTTTAAAGTTAGGATAACTACCCTGTCTATTCCAAGAGCATGTTTATTTTTGAATAAGTATCTGTCTGACAGATGCTTTCAGCTCTTAGCTTATAGATAGTGTTTTTCAAGTCCTATAGAATGCCAGTACTTTGCATGGTACCAAAGATGTAAAAATGAGTAAGACAGTCATCTGCAAACTTATTTGGTTTGTTTGCATTTAACTTAGATTATCATCAGCATTATTTCTCTTCTCAACATAAGATCAAATTAAAAACATTCATGTTTTCTTTCTTAATTTTTTTGGCTTTTTCCTTTATTAATTTTTATGCCATGTTTCTTAAAGCCCCTTTCTCTTTTAGTGAGAGTTTTGTTGTATTGGACTTAACTTTGGGTCAACATTTTGCTAGTTTTCACAAAACATCTTTGGATACAGATAAAGGCATAAAAAAGACAAGAAGAATACATCTGGCTTTGAAGGAGAAAATTCTGACTATGACTCTAAGAACTTTGTTTATTAATGGACATAGCTTTTTGTTCTGCATTAATAAGAGTTCTGTATTTTAGGAAATGAAAACTTGTCAAACCACTTACTAAATTGAAGTATTTTTCCTGAAAATTGGGAAGCATTTCACAGAATTTTTTAGAAACTTCTTGAAAGTTTATTGTTACATGGTTCCAAATGTCTCTTAAGTTTTCCATATCTGAATTTTGCAAGATAGAGATTAAAATATCGCTGTTTCCTCCTCTGTTGCCAAATACTTTTTACCCGTGTCCACAAGTAATTCTTTGAAATGTGTACCATTTTCCAGGGCAAATGTAGTCAGTTTTAGGCTTTTCAATCAAATCATATTATATATGGTATAGAACCAGCAATAGTGGGAAGTTCTTGATTGGTATTTTGTAAATTTCCATATCTATCTATATAGATATAGATACATGTATAAAAAGATGTGAACTAGAATTTTCTGCTACCTCCTCTTTGCCTATCTAAACCTCGTTTCAAGCCCCATTCAAGTTCCACTGCTTGCTCAAACTCTCATTTTGTCTCCGTTCACTGAACTCTGTATTTTATCACTTAATGATTGGTTATATATCTACTTATACTAGTCTCCAGTTGCGTTCTGGGAAAAACATTAGGATGCCTGTACTGTTTAGTATACTACTATTGCATCTTCCATCACATCGAGGCATGAGTCTGTAACTGAAAATAGGTTAGGGATAGGATCATTGACGTACCAGGATCTGAAACTCTTCAAGCTACATCAATCCTCTTTTTTTTCAAATTCCTCCATTTATACCTACAACTTACACCACTTTCCAATATTGGGCTATCTCATTTTCTTAACTTCAAGGTAATATTATAGAGACTTCCATATTAAGAACACTGTTACACATATATAGCCAAAGAAAACAAGTCTTTGCTATTTTCCAAAATCACAGGGCATTCTAGCACCCAATTTGATGCTTTGGAATGTGTTCTATTATAAATATTTTACCTAATTATATATTCAATCATATAGCTAGTTTTTAGTTTTATTTTCATCATTAACTTATTTACAATAAGTTAAATAGTAGATAGCATGTCAGTTTTAAATACTGTCCTAGTAAAATATTTTTAGTAAACATTAGTATTTCATTTCCTCAAATTCCTAATATATTAATAAGTAACTCACTGTGGTGGTAATCATTTTACAATATATGTCTGTCAAATCACCACGTTGTACATCTTAAACTCACAATGTTAGTTATATCTCAATAAAGCTGGAAAAAAAGTTTCTATATGAGTATTTTTATAATGAGTTGTAAGTTAAAGTAATCCACGTCTTTAAGTTAGATATTAAACCAGTAGGATGGAATTTGAACAGCAACAGTTGTTAAAACACTTACAGCAGTTTTATTTTAATAAATATCACAGGACTCCATTTTCTCGCCAAAGAAAGAAATCTTTTAAACAAATGTAGGGAACAGAACAGCAGTTACTGAGATTCAATGATATAAAGCTCATGTGGTATCCATGAACACTTAATGACTTAATGTGAATATGAATTCCTATGGGAAACTATTATTTGTCCTCCAAAAAAGAAACTAAACTTTGTCTTGACTATCTTACATTCTAACGAAGGTTCACTAAATAGTGGTTTTGTTTTTCAAAGGTATTTTCTGGAATATAATTTAAACACAACTAAACTAATGATATATATGTGGTTTTTTTTTTTTTTATCTTTCAGGAGTTTCCATTGCTGAAAATTACTTGGAAATAGAAGGAATGGCTAATTGTCTTCCATTCTATGGAGTGATGGATTTAAAAGAAATTCTTAATGCTATATTTAACAAAAATGCAAAAGAAGTTTTTGAATGTAGACCTCGCAAAGTGATAAGTTATTTAGAGGTATGCATTATTCCATTATGTAGGTTGGCTTAGGTTTTGGGATACTTACCTGTTCTTAATAAAATAATAAGTGGTTTCAAAATAGTAAATTTCTTATAAGGTTTATTATTGTTTATAAGAAACAAGTACTATTAAAAAAAGAAAACTCCTTTAAGACTGACTGGTTATGGTAAACTCTGTTGTGCATCCTAACCATAACATTATCCTTTGAGTACATATTGAGGAAAAGCCTTACCCATGAGACATTTTGTAGTGAAGTTCTTTTTGTTGTCTGTTTTTTTGATTTTTGGAAGGGATTTGAAATTGCTCCACCTTTATACCAAATACTTATTTCAAAAGAACTATAATGAGATTTTAAGCCATGGTCTTTTCAAAAGCAAAAGAGAAGAGGGAAAATAAAAGATACAGATCACGGGTGGCAACCACAAGGCCCACAGGCCAAATCCAGCCCTGCACCTTGTTTCTACCCAGCAGCAGTGCCAAGCTCTCACTTAACTATTCAGGAATAGTTACATTTATACAGTCCTAAAATTACATTCGACCCTTTGAAGGCAACCACAAGGCTGATGTGGCCCCTGGTAAGAATGAGTTTGACACCCCGATATAGATTATTAAATAAATGGAAATTTTAGTTTTCTAGCAGTGTCTACCACAGATGAGGAATGTAACAGTCGGTTAAAAAAATAAATTCAAAGGTAATAGAGGATGGAGGATGATTGTAAACTTTTAAATGTCCAAATATAAGATAGTGGTGAGAAAACAATAATAATTGTCTCCATATTTGAGGTTTTATCCCTCAAGGTATTATTTTTAAAATAAACCTGATCTTTAATAAAATTTGTTTTCTCCCTTTTAAAAAATGAGCTGTTTTCATTTAGACTACAATCGTAATCTGCCCATTGCATTCTGAGGGTCAGACTTCCTCAACAGGGAAGTCCACTTTTTTCCATTTCTGAACATTGGATTCAGTAGCATTTTGTGAGTCCTTCAGAAGTTTTGTCTTGTGGAACTTCCCAGCCTGTTTGAGGCAGTTCATCATAGCTAGTTTCTAGAGTTGGAGAAGTAAATGTTTGTTTTGTAAAAGTTAATATTAATTTAAATAAAGGTTGAAGGAGTTTTAGATAGTGGTTTGTGTACTGAAGAACCCTTTGAGAAGAAGTAAGTTTTTAGAAGTAACAGAAAATAGATGTTAGGACTAGATATAAATATTTTGCTAATATACCTCTTATTACGTTAAGGTAATAGTAGATGTAATTCTTAAGGAGGGTAGTCTAGGAAAAATGAGAACTTCCATCAGAACCACAGGATTGCTTCATTTAAGGTCAAGTCCAATTAGATGAAACTGAGAAAGATAAAAGACTAAAAAAAGAACCAAGAGAGGGGTGGATATAAAAAGTCAAGCGAGGAAACATTTAAATATAATTAAGTAGTATCACATTTTTTCTAGGGTAGTAGTAGTTGCTAGAAGACCATAGGTGTGACTGCTAAGTGAAAATAATAACCTTGAAGACACATATAATGGAAAAATAGTAGAGATGAAAGGTATTTATTTGCCAGTGGTCAAGGACTAGGGTAGTGGTAAAAGAGTGATATGATGATGCAGCAAGTCATATGATGGTGAAAGGAAAAAAAGAGGTATTAGCATGTGTGTATTGAATTTGGTAGAAAAGATTGACTACAAAAGATTGGAGAGCAGATGTTGCAAAGAGGCAGGAAGGAAGATGGGATCTAAGTTTTAGAAAGAAGAAATTGTTATTTGAATCAAAGGGCAAAGAGGGGAGGGAAAGTGAATGTAAAAATATTTGGAGGTAAACTTGACAGAAGTCATGTGTGATTCATGTGCTAAAGGACTGGAATTATCTACTGAGAGTGAAGGGGCTGCAGAGACATTGGGGATTTGAGTATAGTAGAAAAGATTCGAAAATAAGAGCTGTCAGCACTCTAAGAGAAGTTGATTAGAGAAGAATAAGATTTTCAGGTGCTCCTAATAGCTAACATTGAGGGCTCCTAAGAGCTAACACTGGTGTTGGATCCAGCCAGGAGTTTTGTCATTCTCCGGCAGTGTTTGGTAGATTTACCCAATGGTTGGGCATAGCAATATGACTGGTGGAAGAACAAAAGGGTACATGAAGAAATTTGAACACATTATATATACAAGGAACTATTTCAGTTGTGAGAAGGATATAAAGGTTTTAATAGGAGTCTAGAAGGAATGCAGGAAGCCAGAGATAGTATCCTTTATTTCTTACTCATTATTCATATCTTAAGTAGGGAAAAATGACAGAAGGGTGCTAATGGGCCAGGAGAATAAGGAGAGATTGTGGAGATTTAAGGTCAAATTGAAGAAAGAGAATAGGTTAGTTGAAATCCAGTAGTAGGAGGGTTGGGAATTTAATGGGAGAGGATGTATGGTGGAGAGAATGTTAGAATTCAGTATCTTCAAAGCCCCAAAATTTTTAAAAAATAAATCTTAAAAGAAGCCAGCTTTACTAATACTGTTTTACCCTCAAACTAGTTTTATCTCAGAAAAGAGCACTACCATACCAAAAATGGAGACATGGTCCATGATTCTGCATCCCTCATAACCAGTTTACCAGCAAGTCTTGACTATCTCCAACTCACATCAGGAATCTTTACACCTCTCTCCATCTCCACCACTATCATGCTAGCCAAAAACACTAGGACTACAGTGATTGTCTCAAACCATGCTTAATACAACAGCCAGATATAAATTGTGAAGTCGAAGTCAGGCTCTTGCTTAAAAATCCCCTGATTGCTACCCTGTGCGTTCAGATTAAAACCCAGATTGTTTACCCCCTCTTAAAGGGTGATCTGTTTCCTGCTTCACTACCTTTCTTGTCCCTTTCTTCCCTTTAGTAACTGTGCTGCACTTAAACTGATCATTTGATTCTTTCTGTTCCTTCTGCCTAAATGCTTTTCTTTACCCATGATCTTTGCATCCTGGTTCCTTATTTAAATTAAAGCTTAAATGTCACCTCCAGGAAGCTTTTCCTAACCACACAATTATTTCCATCATGTTGCTCAGTTTAATTTCATACATATTACTCACTGAAATTTCTTTGTCTTTTTGTGTTTTCTGTTTCTTTGAATAAAATGTAAATTTCACAAGAGCAAGATCTCGTTCGCCTTGTTCTCTTCTGTATTCTAGAACCTACAACAGTCTCTAACTACTATGTAATTTGTGCTTAATAAATATTGAGTGAATGAATAATAAAAAGAATACAGTCAATTTTCTGGCTTCCTTCCTGCCAGGAATAACACATTTCTTCTTCAGGGTATATCATGGTAAAATGTATGGCTTTCTCTTCATAGGGAGAAGCAGTGCGCCTATCTAGACAGTTACCCATGTACTTATCAAAGGAGGACGTCCAAGACATCGTCTGCAGAATGAAGCACCAATTTCAAAATGAAATTAAAGGGTGCGTTCATGGTCGCCCATTTTTTCATCATTTAACCCATCTTCCAGAAGATACATGATTAAACATGTTTGAGAAAATTACTGTTGAAATTGATTTGGTCATAAATACGAATTAGTTTTTAAACCATGTCTGTACTGTATTAAATGGTTACTTTATAAGTGAGGGTTCACTGGCTTGTATGTATATTGAAAAAAAAAGGTTTAAACTGAAATAAAAACTAACATAGACTCTTCATTTTATTTTGAAGACCCAGCCTTTATTATAATTGGTTGTAAACACCAAAATGAAAAATACCTAGTATTTTTGGGTTGTTGATGTCCTAGGTGCTATAGACTGAATTGTGTCCCCAAAATTCATGTTGAATCCCTAACCCCCAATGTGATGGTATTTGAAGATGGTAATTACCTTTGGAGGTAATTAGTTTTAAATGAAGTCATGAGGGTGAGGCCATAATGGTGGCATTAGTGCCCTTATAGGAAGAGCCACCAGAAAGTTTGCTTGCTCTGTGCTCCCCCTGCCCCATGTGAGGATATGGAAAAAAGATGGCCTTCAGGAGCCAACCTTGATCATGGATTTTTAGCCCGTAGAACTCAGAAAAATATATATAGTTTAAGTACTAGTCTAGTATTTTTTATGGCAGTATGAGCTAATATACTGGGTCAGTCTTGTGCAGGTAGAAATCATACAAACTCAGCTGACATTTGACAGAAGTTGCCAACCCTCATTCAGAGTAGGATGGTGAGACAGGAAGTGGGAGAAAGTAAGAACATGAAGAGAGAAAAAACATAACTTCAAGAATTCTGCCATTTACCTCTATGGGGGGTGGGTAACAGAAGTTGCTGTCTCATATGGAAATTATTGGGGTTTGGGGTTAAAATTCATCAGAAGGCTTGGGAAGATCTGCATTTTCTGTTTAACAGAAAATTTAGGTTAAGATTATTCATTCTTCATGTGTCCTTTGAAAAATCAGGTCCCACAGTATATCAAGATACAAAAAATTTTGAAATATGATTTCAAAAAATGTTTGTTGTATAGAGTAAAATATACTGGATACAGTGTCCACACTCACACCACCTTCCATATTTCTCAAGGAGAATTGTTTAATTCTTAAGATCCTTGTATTATAGGAGGTGCAAATTGTGATACCTAGAAGTTCTGCCTGTAGCCAGGCCTTTCTTCTATGAACATTGTCCTTTTTGCCAGAACCTGAATACTATTTCTTCCTCACTAACCCCTGGAGGCCCTTCTCAGACCTTTCTCGGAAAGGTCTTTTTAATTTACTGGGTAAATTGAGGAAAGAGAAACTCACAGAGATACAGAGGATGATGAAATTTGCATCATATACTTGTACCAGCCCCAAGCAAAATTTTGTAGTTACTTTCCAGCTAATACTGTTGCTGTTTAATAAGAGATCCTAAAATGGCCTCGAAAACGTGTTCCTTTTTCTTTCCAGTTCTGGATTCTGCCAAATCAAGTTAGTAGCAATGACAGCAGGTATTTACCATCTATTTGCTGGTTACACTGCACTTGTATGATCTCATTTGATCTTCACAACAGGATTATAGGTACTATGGAGACATCTCAGAACTCATGTTCTTTACCTTTATGCTGACTGCAATGAAGTATAGGCCCTAAGGAGCCTTTGGGGACAACGTAAGTATTTGGGAGAAAATACAAAAAGTATAAAACATTCCCTGATGCCATTTAGGAATGCTATATCAACTTTAGTCTGCTGGGGGTTTTTTTCCTATCAGGAGTCTGGGGTAGCAGAGATGGGTGGGATCAGGGCCAGTTCTTCGTGGTTCCCACAGCGGTGAAGGCCGATGCTCTGCCCCCATGAGCCTCCCCATCTCCCACAAGCCCTTGCAGTATCCCCTGCGCTGTGGGACCAAATGAGTGAGCGGTAGTGAAGGTGAAAGCCTGGGACACAGGATGGAGTTAATGGCCACTGTAGGCTGGAGAGATGGCTCTGGGAAGTAAAGATGAGGCAGGAATATATGGAGGAGAAAGATGGCCTCACCACAACTGCCAATTTTCCTCGTTAGGTTGGGGCCTAGCTGGGGAGAGGGAAGACTTAAGGTGTGAATACACGAAAGTGCTCTTAAGACCTAAGGGCTTTGCTTGAGATTTTAACCCAGGCTGCAGGACAGGGTTAATACCAAACCATATGGATGTGAGGCCTGTAGGCCCCTTTTGCCTGGACCTTTTGCATTGAGAATACCCGTATATGGTCCAGTGATGCCTATGATGTTTTAGGTATTTCACATACTGAAAAATGTTAGGTCCAAGTTCAAATGGACAGGATTTTGTGATTTTTATTGGCTATTTTAGTCTCTGTGATCTTATCCAAGTTTTGTTGCTGAAATAGCAGGAATTGTAATCTGTCCCACCACAGTCTATATTTCTTACATAAAAATATGAGTATGACCTATTTATTGGGCACCCAAAATTGCTAAGCAAATTAAAATTCCAGTAATTATATTAAAGTATTTAAGTGAACTAGACTTGTTCTTGGGATTGTCACATTCTAGATTGAGTCAGACAAAACAGTGTTCATGGATTCATCATTGCTAAAGAGAATCTGGGGTGACCTAATCCAACCATTTTACAGACAAGAAAGTAGAACCCAGAATTATTAAATGATTTGCCCACAGCTGAGTCCCCACAGCTGGTTGGTACTCTACTAGTTCCACTTTAAATTGTGATATTACCATACACTAAAAGGAAGGTAAGTATTGAAAGAATAATATGCCTGTAAAGCCAAATTTTAAAATGTCGAGATTGTGAACTACTTCCCTTTATAAGCATGAGTAATCATTCGGTTACCTTTTTCTAGATCTCTGGATTGATCTAACCTGAACTTTAAATTTTTCATCTTCAAAACCATTGTTTGAAGCAACACACAATTGGCCCCTCACCACTGCTGCCTTGACACTGCTTTCTCTGCTTGCCTATTTTTATCACACTTTTTATTCCTCCTCAAACCATTACAAATTAATGTAAAGATCCCTTTAGTTTTTTAAGTCCTGTCCCAGTGGTTATAAAATTTGAGGCATATTTAGAGAACCACTGTCCTATTGTATGTCAAAGTTTCCCTGGCAATCTCAAGTCCAATTCTTTTAGCCCATATTTTTTTATTACTAAAATCTTTTATCTCAGTAAACAACAACAACAAACTAAAACTTAGAAGCCCTCACCCTGATTGTGCTTCTAGACATTTATTTCTTCATCTCTGAAATAAAGATGTTGAATTTGACCCCCAGGTACACAGTCATTTCTCAGATGCTGTAATTTTGTTTTTTCCTATTCTCTCAAATATTTTTTAGCAGGAATGAAATTACCTCTTTTCATTAATGACCACTACATTACTATTGACCATATTTAAATACCTCTGACTAGCTCACTTTTTCTGTAAAATCTTTTAAACAAATGAGGAAAAGGTCAATTTCTTCTACCCTACTCAAATTGAATTTGAAATCACTATAACAAATTCCATCTCCAGTTTAGTTGTACAGGTACATTTATTCCTTTGTTTATTCAATGACATTTATTGAAAGTTCATAGTTAGTGCTGAACACAATACAGAGAGAAGACATCCCTTGCCCTCTAGAGGAGAGAAACTTGCAGTGTAACAAGTATTATGTAGATATGTGGTATACCACCACATATTTCCTCTGTGGAAACAGAATACCCACTCCCACTTTGGAGAAACCTAGGGAAGAAACTAGAAGAAAGAAAGGAAGGGTCTTACAGGTAGAGAGGACAGCATGTGGCAATGCATTGGCGAGTGCAAGGAATTCTATCAATATATCACAAGATCTTGAGTAAGTGAAGATCAGATTAGAATGATAGGCAGTACCTTGATCATAAAGGTTCTCATAAACCTCTAAGGATTTGGGAAATATTGTCCTAAGGAATGTTGACACCATTAAAATTTTTAAGCAGGAAAGGACACAATAAGTTCAGAATACTTTAGATAAGTATTTAGCCAATACTTTAGTCTACTTGGGAATTCAGACAACATGAGTGATCCAAACAGAGAAAGAAAGACTCTGTGGTAACAAAGTCTACCTGACATTAAGGTCCTCATAACCTTGCATGAATTTTCACTTTAAAGTCTCTGGGATGACACCAAAATAGAATTAAAGTGGAAATAATATCTCTCCCCATTTTGCTACTTCATGGTAGTAATAGATTACTGGAAGAATGGAGGGTCATTTGCCTTTCCTTTGATTTCAGTCAGTCCTGAGTTCCTTACAGACTAGAAAAATCAGTATCTTTTAAAAAGTTGATTAAATCTTGTGTTTGAATTTTAACCTAGAGTTGTATCTGGGGCCATTTGGAAACCAACCTACAGTTTCTAGTTGTTCCTTAAATGAAATACAGGATCCGACAGAAATAAGGGCTGTGAGTGTGGTTGGTAGGGTAATAATATGGGTATAATAATTTATAGTTTTAATTTGAACATTTTGTTTAAAATATGGTGTGCTTGCGTGTGATATTGTTACAGAATTACATGCTTATGATTTTGTAATAAAAGATTTTATAATTAAAAAGAGCATTATTTGTGCTGTACCCTGTATATTTATTTATAAATGACTTACATATTCAAATATAGTTTTCCAGGCAGCATTTATGTTCAGATGCTTAACCAGACAAGCTAATGGTTGAAAGACTTAGAATTATCTTCAATGTTGAACTTACTTTATTTTTAAGAACTTTCTCATAGGCATTTTAATTATGTTCTATAATTTAGATTATAGAAATGAATGACAAGAAGAAACAGGCAAGAAATTATGAATGGATTGAACATATTTTTGGAAGAAAATGGTATGTTTTCTAAAGCTAACTTACTGTTATTTTATTTTAAAGGACATTTTTATTTTTAAATTTGCTTTCATCTTGTTTAAAAACATTGATAAATTACAGCAAATTAACTTGCAAAACAGTGATGCTATTCTGCCCCAAAATATAGGAGGTCCCCAGCTTATGATAGTTCGACTTATGTTTTTTCCTGTTTATGATGGTGCAACAGCAGTACAAATTCAGGAGAAACTGTACTTCCAAATTTTGAGTGTTGATCTTTTCCTGAGCTAGTGATATGTGATATGCTGTATGATACTCTGTCACGATGTTGGGCAGCAGCAGCAATCCACAGCTCCCACTCAGGCACAAGATCATGAGGGTAAACAACTGATACTTTACAGTGTACTGTGTTGCCACCATTTTTGGAAAATGTGTTCTGCACGTTTAAGGTAGACAAGGCTAAGCTCTGATATTCATTAGGTTAGGTATATTAAATGCATTTTTGACTTAGGAATCCTGTTTTCACCTTTTGATGGGTTTATCTGAATGCAACCCCACTGAAAGTTTAGGAACCTCTGTGTATTATAAGTAACTCACTAATAATAACAGCAAAAAAAATTTCTATGGGTCTTTACATGTAATTAGCTAAATGTAATATAAGGTACTTAGTATCTGTTTGGAAGTTTGCATTGTTTTTGGTCTTTTCTCCTTACTTTAGTGATAGAAAAATCTGTTACAGACCCTACATTTTCCCACATACATAGTGATGATCCTTAATGTTCCAGATAAAAACAAGATTTCTCCTCCACACATTCATTTTCCAACTTCTCAAAGATTTTATGGGAGCAATCAAGTTTTAGCTATTTTTACACTTAAAACCAGAATAAAAGCCAAAAGGGAGTAGGATCGAGGCTGGGACAGGGAGGAGTAGTGGGAGGAAAATGGAGACAACTGTACTTGAACAATAAAAATAAATAAATATTTTTAAAAAACAACAATGCAAAATAAAATGTGCAATTCTCTGCTCTCAAGGTTGGAAGAAGAGTACTTCATGTTTTCTAGGTTTCTTCAGATGACAACTTTGAGGATATTCTGTGTATACTATTATATGGGTGTGGCTTAAGTCATCACTTCTTAAATTTTAATAAGCATATGAATCTCCTGGTCATCTGGTAAAAATATATGTCTAATTCAGTAGGTCTGGGATAGGGTCCAATATTTTGCACTTCTAACAAGTTCTCAGGTGATGCTTATGCTACTGGTATAGGAAGAACGCTTCGGTTAACAAGAGCACACACAACACTTTGGCTAAATGAGATATAATACAGATACATGATTAACCCAAACATATTCTAAAAATTAAATAATCAGAATATGAGTCTGACTGTGGTTCTCCCTTTTCTTTGGGAAGTGAGCTTTAGGTTTTCTTTCTTTTTTTTTTTTAATTTGTTTTATGTAGTCTCAAAAATGTTATTGAGGTAGCTGGCTCCACAATGGCCACCATCAGTTGTTACCTTCTTATGCACACACATTTCTTCATTAAGAGATGGAGTCTGTTTCTTCACTCTCTTGAATCTGGGCTAGTTTATGATTACTTTGATTATTAGATTATAACAGAAGGGAGTCTGCATGCCTTCCAAGGCAAAGTCATAGAAGCTTTGCAGCTTTTCTATCTTGAAACAGTCTCTCTGAATAAGTCAGTTACTTGATAAGTCAATTTACCCAGTCTCCCATTCTATAAGAAAGTACAAAATAGCTAGGTGAAGAGGCCATGTAGAGAAAGAGATGTTTGCTAGTTGGTTCCCAGTTACTCAGCCTTACTAGCTCAGGTGCCAGATATTGAGTGTAGACTTCGTAGAGTCCTTGCGCTTCAGTCCCTGTACTTTCTCCCACGTTGCACATGGTCATAAATATATCCAAGTAATCTGTTCTTTGTTTTCTCTTTCCCAGCCACCAGTTACACCTCCTTTTTCCTTAATTTAATTAATTTTGGCTAAGTGTTAAAGCAAAAGGAATTTGATTGAAAGGGATTTACATCATGGTTAATGATATAAATATGCATTCTATCATAAAGAGGAAAACTATATGTGAATGACTGGGATATTTGGATTTTTAAGGATTTAAGGAATCAGTTTGCATTGACTTAATCTGTAATTGATTGAATTTCTGACGATATAGGGATGTGTATTTTAGGGAAAAATATGTACTTGTGAAAATGTTAAGACTGATTCTTACATTTTTCTTTTTCTCAAAGGAGGAAGAAACAACATGTAAGTCAAGATAGTAGTTCAAAAGAAACAGGATATATCAGTGAAATACACAAATGTCTTTTAAACTTAAAACCTTTATTCAAATTTAAGTCATATATTGTCTATATTTAAGAATCAAGATGTACATTTGCCCTGATAGGTATGGTTCAGTGGGTTAGGCATCATCTCACAAAGTGACAGATCACTGGTTCGATACTTGGTCAGGGCACATGCCTGGGTTGCAGGTTTGGTCCCCCACTGGGGCACATGCAAGAGGCAACCGATCAGTATTTCTCACATTAGTGCTTCTCTTTTTCTCTTTCCCCTCCCTTTCCCTTCCCCTCTAATAATAAATAAATAAAATCTTAAAAAAAAGAATCAATAATAGAGTAATGTAAGATTGTGGGCCCTGGAGTTAGATTCAGTATTGAATTCCAGCTCTATCCATTATTAGCTGTTAGCATAGATTATTTAAATTTCATGTACCTTCTCTATGTTGTCTGTATATAATATTTACTTTGCCAGATTTGGAAAGACTGAGAGGAAATACAAAGCAACTAGTACAATGCCTAGGACATAGGTGGCAAACACAAGGCCCGTGGGCTGAATCCAGTCCTCCACCTTGTTTCTACGCAGCAGCAGTGCTGAACTCTCACTTAACTGTTAAAGAGTTATACATGTATACAATCCTAAAATCACATTCGGCTCTTTGAAGGCAATGGCGAGACTGATGTGGCCTCCGGTGAAAATGAGTTTGACACCCCTGGAGGACACAGTGATATTCAAGAAATATGAGTTCATGTCTCTCATCGCTTTTCACCTGTTGCTTAAGGGAATTGTATGGTTAAAAAGCAAAGCATTTTAAAAATGTTTAGTTTGTGAGTGCACCTAAGTATAACAAATGTATTGTATATCATTTTGGTAAATTATTCATTATGACAGTGTATTAAGAGGCAGATACCATCTTAATAATTAGATAATGACAATAATTAGATAGCATCAATTTATAGTTAACTTTGTTTTTTCAGTATATTTTATTGATTATGCTATTATAGTTGTCCCAATTTCTTTTCTTCCCTTTATCCCCTTCCACCCTACACTCCCCCATCCTCCAGCGCCCCCCCCACTTAGTTTATGTCCATGGGTTGTACATATAAGTTCTTTGGCTTCTCCATTTCCTGTACTGTTCTTAACCTCCCCTGTCTATTTTATGCCTACCATTTATGGTCACTTATCCCCTGTACCTTTAAGGCATAATCACTTATTCCCTGTACCTTTTCCCCCATTCTTCCCCTCCCCCACCCCACTGATAATCCTCCATGTGATCTCCATTTCTGTGATTCTGTTCCTGTTCTAATTGCTTAGTTTTTATTTTTGTTTTTTAGGTTTGGTTGTTAATAGCTGTGAGTTTGTTGTCATTTTACTCTTCATAGCTTTGATCTTCTTTTTCTTAGATAAGTCCCTTTAACATTTCTTAAAATAGGGGCTTGGTGATGATGAACTCCTTTAGCTTGACCTTATCTGGGAAGCACTTTATCTGCCCTTCCATTCTAAATGATATCTTTGTTGGATAGAGTAATCTTGGATGTAGGTCCTTGCCTCATGACTGTGAATACTTCTTTCCAGCCCGTAAGGTTTCTTCTGAGAAATCAGCTGATAGTCTTATGGGAACTCCTTTGTAGGTAACTATCTCCTTTTCTCTTGCTGATGCTTTTAAGATTCTCTCCTTATCTTTAATTTCAGGTGACTTAATTATGATGTACCTTGGTGTGTGCTTGCTTGGGTCTAACTTTTTTGGTACTCTCTCAGCTTCCCGGACTTCCTGGAAGTCTATTTCCTTTGCCAGATTGGGGAAGTTCTCCTTCATTATGTTTTCAAATAAGTTTTCAATATCTTGCTGTTCCTCTTCTCCTTCTGGCACCCTTATGATTCAGATGTTGTAATGTTTAAAGTTGTCCTAGAGGCTCCTAAGCCTCCTCATTTTTTTGAATTCTTGTTTCTTCATTCTGTTCTGGTTGAATATTTATTTCTTCCTTCTGGTCCTAACTGTTGATTTGAGTCCCAGTTTCCTTCCCTTCACTGTTGGTTCCCTGTACATTTTCCTTTATTTCATGTTGCACAGCCATCACTTTTTTCTCTGTTTTGCGACCATACTCGACCATTTCTGTGAGCATCCTGATTACCAGTGCTTTGAACTGTGCCTGTGACAGGTTGGCTATCTCTTCATCACTTAGTTGTATTTTTCCTGGAACTTTGATCTGTTCTTTTATTTGGGCCATGTTTCTTTGTCTCAGTGTACCTGTTACGTAGGAAGGGGTGAAGTCTTAAATATTCACCAGGGTGGGGCAACCCATATCACTGTATTGTGGCACTGTATGTGGGAGAGGGATCCGAGAGGGAACAATGCTGCTTTTCAGCACTCAGTGGGTTTTCAGTCACTTCCTCCACTACCCACAAGCAAATTGGGCCCTTCAGGTGCTGATTCCCAGGTGGGTGGTTTTGTGTACATTCTAGGACCCTGTGGGTCTCTCCAATGAACTCTCCTTTGAGGCTTGGACTTTCTCCTGTTGCCTCAACCCCCACAGTTTTTCCAGCCAGAGGTTTTGAGGCTTTATTTCCCCACCCTGGAACCCTTGGTTGCATGGTCTGTCTCACTCCCCAGTTGTTCCTCCCGGTATATTCTAACGCAAATGTGGGACTGCCTGCACTGCCAGCCACCACTTTCTTGCAAGTCCTCTCCACCTGGCTGCCCATCTCCACCCCTCCTACCAGTCTGGATGAGTGTTTCTTCTTTAACGCCTTTAACGCCTTTTTAACTGGTTGTCAGAATTTCATACAGTTCAATTTTCTGGCAGTTCTGATTATTTTTTGTTTTTAAATTTGTTGTTGTCCTTCTTATGATTGTGCAAGGAGGCAAAGTGTATCTACCTATGCCTCCATCTTGGCCAGAAGTCCCATATTTTCTTTAGATTTAAACATCTAAAGTGTGGTCCATGGCCCAGCAGTTTTAGCATAGCCTGGAAACTTACTAGACATGCAGAATTTCATCACCTTCCCATCCCCAATCCTATTGAATTTGAATATGCATTTTAATAAAATTATTAGGATGCTTGAAACTTTCCTATAAATATTTTTAACAGAAACATACATGAAGCCTGTCTAAAAGATACCCAGACATGTAATATGAAAAATAGAGACATTTATTGATGAAGACACAAGATACAAGAAACATTGTACATAGGACAATGACCCCTCAGTCCCCTTCAAAGTAGGCAGCTTGGGATATCACACAGTTCTCCCAGTTGCCATCTGCTGTCCCGTCATATTTTCCTGAATCTCATCAGTGGTCTGAAATCTCTTCCCTTTCAAAGGTAATTTTAGTTTTGGGAGAAGCCAGGAGTTTTAGGGCACCAAATCTAGGCTGTAGTGGGGCTGAGTCACCTGGCTGATATGATATTTTGCAAAAGAACTCTGCATGATATGTGATGCATGAGTGGACACATTATCCTGTGAAGCTGCCAATCACCAGTTGCCTATAGCATTGTCTGTGAAAGCCTTCTCAGTCATCCAAGTAGTTTCCATGGGGGAATGTCCAAGCCTAATGCAAAATTTGATGCAGATGCATTGCTCTAATCACTTAGTTTTTTTATTTCACTTATTTAATTTTATTTATTTTTATTTAATAGTTCTTTAATTTTTATTGTATTTTTTCCATTGCCATTTAGTCCCCTTATAGCCCTCTCCCCCCAGCAATCACCACAATGTTGTCCATGTCCATGAGTCCTTTTTCCATTTTGCTCAATCTCTCCATCCTCTCACATACCCCACACTTGCTGTCATCCTGTTCTCCATCTATGAGTCTGGTCTCATTTTCTTGTTAGTTCAGTTTGTTCATTAGATTCCACATATGAGTGAAATCATATGGTATTTTCCTCTGATTGGCTTATTTCACTTAGCATAATAATGTTCTCCAGGTCTATCCATACTGTGGCAAAGGGTAAAATTTTCTTTTTATGGCTGAGTAGTATTCCATTTTGTAAAGGTCTCATAGTTGTTTTATTCACTCCCCTGATGGACACTTGGGCTGCTTCCATATCTTGGCAATTGTAAATAATGCTCCAATGAACATAGGGGTGCTTGGGTTCTTTTGATTTAGTATTTCGGCTTATTTCGAATATATTCACAGAAGTGGGATCACTGGTTCAAAAGGCAGATTCATATTTAATTTCTGAGGTATCTCCATACTGCTTTCCACAATGGCTGCCCCAGTTTGCATTCCCACCAATAGTGCAAAAGCGTTTCCCTTTCTGTACATCTTTGCCATTACTTGTTTGTTGATTTATTGATGATAGCCATTCCGACAGGTATGAGGTAGTACCTCATTGTGGTTTTAATTTGCATTTCTCTGATGATAGTGACATTGAGCATCCTTTCATATTTCTGTTGGCCATCTGTATGTCCTCCTTGGAGAAGTGTCTATTCATGTCCTGTGCCCATTTTTTAATTGGATTGTTTGGTTTTTTGGTGTTGAGTTTTGTAAGTTCTTTATAAATTTTGGATATTAACCCCTTTCAGATGTATTGGCAAATATGTTTTCCCATTCTGTGTGTTATCTATTTTGTTGATGATTACCTTGGTGTGCAAAAAGTTTTTAGTTTGATTAGTCTCATTTGTTTATTTTTTCTTTTGTTTCTGGTGCCTGGGGAGATATGTCCAATAAAATATTGCTATAAGCAATGTCTGAGATTCTGCTGCCTGTTTCTTCTACAATTTTCTTGGTTTTAGGTCTAACATTTAAGTCTCTGATCCATTTTGAATTTATTCTCATTTATTCTCATAAGAAGAAAGTCTAGTTTTATTTTCCTGCACATATCTGTCCTATTTTCCCAACACCATTTATTGAATAAACTATCTTTAGCCCATTGTTTATGCTTGCTTCCTCTGTTGGAAGCAAACAATTTTAATTGACTATGAAGGTGTGGATTTATTTCTGGCTCTGTATTATGTTCCATTGATTTATGTGTCTGTTTTTGTGCCAGTACCATTGATTACCATGGCCTTATAGGATAGTTTGATATTAGGTAGTGTGAGTCCTCCAACTTTGTTTTTCTTTCCCAGGATTGCTGTTCCTATGTGAGGCCTTTTGTGATTCCATATGAATGTTTCAAATACTTGTTCTAGTTCTGTGATTGGAATATGTCATTGGAATCTTGATAGGAATTGTGTTGAATCTATAGATTGCTTTGGGTAGTATGAACATTTTAATCATATTCTTCTTATCCATGAACACAGTATATACTTCCACTTACTTGTATCTTCTTCACTGTCTTATAATTTTCCAAATACAGGTCTTCTACATCCTTGGTTAGGTTTATTCCTAGGTATTTTATTTTATTTTTTTGAAGTAATTGTGAATGGGATTGTTTTCTTAATTTCCCTTTTAGTTCATTATTCACATATAAAAATGCAACTGATTTCTGAATATTAATTTTGTATCCTGCTACTTTGCTGAATTTATTTATCAGTTCTAGTACTTTCAGGTGGTAATTAATTCTTTTTTGACTTCCTCTCTATTCTGGTGCTTCATTTTTCTAAATTGTTTTTTCTTTTTGCTGCTCTTCCTGGGTGTTTTTTTCTACTTTGTCTTCCAAATCACTGATTTGATACTTTGCTTCATCTAACTTACTATTTATTCCTTCTAGTGTATTATTTATTTCAGTATTGCTTTTTTTCTGACTGGTCCTTTTTCATGGCTTCTATGTCTTTTTTCATGCTTTGTATATTTTTATAATCACTATCTATCTGATAAATTGCTTGCCTCCATTTCACCTAGTTCTTCTGCTTAATTATTTTGTTCTTTCATTTGGTGTCTGTTTCTTTGTCTTCCCATTTTGACTACTTCTTTGTATTTTCTACCTTAGTTGTTAAACTAATCAATGATATAGCCTTAAACTGTAATCAGCAGCCAGGCTTAAGCACCACAGGGTGGGGCATAGTAATTCCTGTGTGTAGGGCTATTGGTACACCTCAAGCTGATGCTACTTGGAGAAGAATGCTCTGCCTGAGAAAGATGGCTTCTGCAGTATGGAGATGCCTCAGCACAGCAGTCCAGGCATCTGGCTGTTCCTTCATTTCTCTCCCTAGAGCCACTTACCCCACTCTCCTCAAGCATCTCCAGCCGTTCTTCCCTCCCTCTGTTGGAGCCCAGGGTAAGTGGCTGCAAACAGAATTTTGCACATTGGTCCTTTAAGAGGTTCTGTGCATCTCAAGCCATCTCTCCCTAGCAGACAGAAATCCTACTGCTTTCACAGTTGGATGTTATTTGGGTTCCTTTCCAGCTCTGGTGCTGTAGTCTGGGGAGCCCAGCTTGTGTGTTAGTCCCCACAGGTCTCAGGGGGAACCCCCTGGCTGCTGGAAATTCCTCTAAAACTTCAACTACCACCCGTGGGAGCCCAGCAAGTCCTTTCATGCCCCCTCCACAATCCCTACCAGTCTCATGGTGAAGTGTTTTCTATCTGTCCTTGCTTATAAGGCTTTTCTCCAGCTAGTGTTCAGTTGTTTATTCTGGATGATTTCTCTACAATTTAGTTGTAATTCCAGATAGGTCCTGGGATGACATAGTGTAGCTTCCACTTACTCCTCCACCATCTTGGATCCTTGCTTAGTCATTTTGAATGTGACAGCCACCCAGTACACATGCTCACTCAGTGGCATCTACCAGCCCCACTGACTAGTACAGTGAACTTGTCGTTCAAATACGCAGCTTCTCTTCAAGCAAGTCCACTTTTCTTGGCTGCCAGGTTACATTGATGTCACACAAACTGTTCTCGTTATATTAACAATGGTTGGACTTTTCTGGACAGACCTGTTAGCTCCTTCCCATCCTATTCACTTCTCTCCCTCAGAAGAGGTAATATCTACCTTAACATTTATGCACATCCTTCCTGTCCATATTCTTATCCCAGAGGTTTGTATCCCTAATTATACATACATGTCCACACATTGTTTATAAATTTTATATAAATGGGGGGGGTTTGCATCTTTTTTCACTGAACAGTGTTTTTGAGTTTTATCCATGTTTTGGTATCTTAGTCCAGAAATCTTGACTTGTCTCAGTGTTACCAAGGTTTTCTCTCACATTTTTTTAACAGTTTTACCACTTTGCCTTTCATATTTATCAAAGGCACCAGACAATTAAAAAGATTATTTTATTTGGGCTGTTGTAATAGAACAACATTCTTTAATGGGGAACATCTCAAAATAAGAAAAGGGATCTGAGGTTTTATAAAGGCAGGTAAACCCGGAGTCATAATCATTGAGGAATGGTGGAGTGGGGCATGTAGTGGAATGTGAGACCAGGGTGACCTTTTGTATTTAGTTGGTTCTGGGAACACAAAAGGGTGGATAGATGTCTCAACAATTACTCTTGTCAGGGAACACAGAGCTCAAGTAAAATTACGTATAAGAATTGATTTTGTCTAGAATTTATTTTGTATATATTCAAATAATTCTCTTTTTAATGTATAGATAGTCAGTTTTCAGTTAATGACATTTACTGTTACAAAGATCTATCCACTGATTTCTGAATTTCCTATTTTGTTTCACTGGTCTGTTTGTCTATCTCAGAATTAGTATGCAGTTTTTAATTATTATAGCTTTATAAAACAAATCAGTTCCAAATGTGCTTGAAAAGAGTTGTTGAGTGCAAAGTTATACATATACAAACACTTTCAAGCTTGTTGAATTGTATTGTTAACACATACATGTGTGGATTTTGTGTCAGTTATTGAGTATTAATGTTGTTGAAGGAGGATCCTAATTTAAAATCTTCCACTGTGACTGTGGATGTTTTTCCTTCTGTTTCTGTCCATTTTTGCTGTATGTATGTTGAGGCTATGTTATTAGTTGCATACAAGTTTAGAATTGTTTTATCTTGCTGATTAATATTGTATGTAATAACTTTCTTTATAACTAGAAACAAATTTTGTCTTTAGATCTGTTTGGTATTAGTGAAGCCATACCAGCTTTCTGTTTTGTTTTGTTAATATTTGTGGGAGATTTTCTTCTTTTTTTCAACCATTTTATGTCCCAAGAGTTTACATGTATAGCTGGATTTTTGTTGTTGTTAAGTCTGATAATCTTCTTTTAATTAGAAAGCTTTGTCCATTATTACTTGTAGTAATTATTGATGTATTTAACTTATAGAGCATATTATTTTTCCCATATTATTTTTGTGCCTCCTATTGGTCCTGCTTTTCTCCTATGTTTTTTTTTTCTCTCTCTCTGTGACCATGTGGATTAACTGAAGCATTTTGGGCTTTTTTCCCTTGTTCAGTTTTGGAAAAGTTTTGTTATTTGTTTGTTTTTGTTTTGTACTTATTTGAAAGCTATACTCTGTTTCTCTGTTGGTGTTTCCCCCCTAAA